>CM033471.1:249028165-249046629 GCA_019447015.1 Hymenochirus boettgeri
AGATGAATAGATAGACAGAGATAGATAGATAGATAGATAGATAGATATAGACATATACAGGGGGATGCACCGAACGCCGCTATCAGCATCCCGGTGCAAACAGCCCGGCGATGTTATATGCCGATAGCGGCGCTCGGAACATCTCTACCTGTCGCTATTAGCTGGCGTTGAAAGTGCCGCAATAAAATGATGATTTCAGCATATAACATCGCTTGCGGCGGCTGCGCTATTAACTTTAGCGTTAGCCACGCAGCCACCGCAATGAAGGAGTTAAAGTCACGCTAACCGATATAACATTAGTGCATCGCCCTGAATGACTAATGGACAGAGATAGATAGGGAGAGAGAGATAGATAGATAGATATAGAGAGAGATCGATGATATACAGAGAAAAAGATACATATATAGATCTAGTATAGATAGATAATTTCAGCTTTTTATCCAAGAACAGTAGTAATAGGGGGTTTGGAGATCCCAAAATTGAAAGCTGAATTGCATACCGCAATAACTATACCATATAACACATGTAATTACCTTGAGTCTGACTATGGGTAAATTACGGCCCAGCACACACAGGTTGTTACCTCCAGTATGACTATGGGTAAATTACGACCCAGCACCCACAGGTAGTTACCTCCAGTCTGACTATGGTTAGATTATGGCCTGGCACCCACATGTAATTACCTCCAGTCTAACCAGAGATGGATTAAGATAACATTGGGCCCCATGCAGGGTTGACGTTTGAGGCACCTTGTTCATGTATTGTTCCTGCTCTGAATCTGACTATTGATAGATTACGGCCCAGCACCCACAGGTAGTTACCTCCAGTCTGACTATGGTTAGATTATGGCCCATTACACACAAGTAATTACCTCCAGTCTGACTATGGGTAGATTATGTCCCATTACACACAGGTAGTTGCCTCCAGTATGACCAGAAATGGATTAAGATAACATTGGGCCCCATGTAGGGTTGATGTTTAAGGCCCCATTGTTCTTGTATTGTTCCTGCTCTGAGTCCAACTATAGGTAGATTACAGCCCAGCATCCACAGGTAGTAAACTCCAGTCTGACTATGGGTAGATTATGGCATGGCAACCACATGTTATAACTTCCAGTCTGACTATGGATAGATTAGGGCCCAGGACCCACATATAATAACCTCCAGTCTGACTATTGGTAGACTATGACACTGCACCCACATTTAATTACCTCAA
Source organism: Hymenochirus boettgeri (assembly GCA_019447015.1). Lineage (NCBI taxonomy): Eukaryota > Metazoa > Chordata > Amphibia > Anura > Pipidae > Hymenochirus > Hymenochirus boettgeri. Next base: position 249,029,381 of record CM033471.1, read on the forward strand.
GCCTGACTATGGGTAGATTATGACCCGGCATCCACATGTAATTACTTCCAGTCTGGCTATAGGTTGATTACGGCACAGCAGACAAGTGTATTTACCTCCAGTATGACTATGGGTAGATTATGACCCCACATCCACATATAATAACCTCCAGTCTGACTATGGGTAGATTACGGACTGTCACACACAGGTTAGTTACCTACAGTGACTATGGGTAGATTACGGACTGTCACACACGGTAGTTACCGCCAGTCTGACATGGGTAGATTACGGGTCGCACACACAGGTAGTTACCTCCAGTCCAACTATGGGTAGATTATGGATGTCCCACACAGGTAGTTACCTCAGTCCAACTATCGGTAGATTATGGTCCGTCACACACAGGTAGTTACCTCCAGTTGACTATGGGTAGATTAAAGACCGTCACAAACAGGTAGTTACCTACAGTCCAACATGGGTAGATTACGGACCATCACACAAGGTAGTTACTCCAGTCCAACTATGGGTAGATTATGGAATGTCCACACAGGTAGTTACCTCCAGCCAACTATCGGTAGATTAGATTATGCCGTCACACACAGGTAGTTACCTCCAGTCTGACTATGGGTAGATTACGGGTCGTCACACACAGGTAGTTACCCTCCGTCCAACTTGGGTAGATTACAGACCGTCACAAACAGGTAGTTACCTCCAGTCTGACTATGGGTAGATTACAGACCGTCACAAACAGGTAGTTACCTACAGTCCAACTATGGGTAGATTACGACCATCACACACAGGTAGTTACCTCCAGTCCACTATGGGTAGATATGGAATGTCCCACACAGGTAGTTACCTCCAGTCTGACTATGGGTAGATTATGGAATGTCCACACACAGGTAGTTACCTCCAGTCTAACTATGGTATATTACGGACCGTCACACACAGGTAGTTACCTCCAGTCCAACTATGGGTAGATTACAGACCGTCACAAACAGGTAGTTACCTACAGTCCAACTATGGGTAGATTACAGACCGTCACAACGGTAGTTACCTCCAGTCCAACTATGGGTAGATTACGGACCGTCACACACAGGTAGTTACCTCCAGTCCAACTATGGGTAGATTATGGAATGTCCCACACAGGTAGTTACCTACGTCCAACTATGGGTAGATTACGGACCGTCACACACGGTAGTTACCCCAGTCCAACTATGGGTAGATTACAGACCGTCACAAACAGTGTAGTTACCTACAGTCCAACTATGGGTAGATTACAGACCGTCACAAACAGGTAGTACCTCCAGTCCAACTATGGTAGATTACGGACCGTCACACACAGGTAGTTACCCTCCAGTCTGACTATGGGTAGATTATGGACCGTCACACACAGGTAGTTACCTCCAGTCTGACTATGGGTAGATTATGGACCGTCACACACAGGTAGTTACCTCCAGTCCAACTATGGGTAGATTACGGACCATCACACACAGGTAGTTACCTCCAGTCACCTATGGTAGATTATGAAATGTCCCACACAGGTAGTTACCTCCAGTCTGACTATGGGTAGATTATGGAATGTCACACACAGGTAGTTACCTCCATTCTAACTATGGGTAGATATACGGACCGTCACACACAGGTAGTTACCTCCAGTCCAACTATGGGTAGATTACAGACCGGCACAAACAGGTAGTTACCTACAGTCCAACTATGGGTAGATTACAGACCGTCACAAACAGGTAGTTACCTCCAGTCCAACTATGGGTAGATTACGACCGTCACACACAGGTAGTTACCTCCAGTCCAACTATCGGTAATTATGGAATGTTACACACAGGTAGTTACTTCCAGTCTGACTATGGGTAGATTAGGGACCGTCACACACAGGTAGTTACCTCCATTCTGACTAGTGTAATTACGGACCGTCACACACAGGTAGTTACCTCCAGTCTAACTATGGGTAGATTACGGACCGTCACACACAGGTAGTTACCTCCAGTCTGACTATGGGTAGATTACGGACCGTCACCACAGGTAGTTACCTCCAGTCTAACTATGGGTAGATTACGGACCGTCACACACAGGTAGTTACCTCCAGTCTGACTATGGTAGATTACGGACCGTCACACACAGGTAGTTACCTCCAGTCTGACTATGGTGATTAACGGACTGTCACACACAGGTAGTTACCTCCAGTCCAACTATGGGTAGATTACGACCGTCACAACAGTGTAGTTACCTACGTCCAACTATGGGTAGATTACAGACCGTCACAAACAGGTAGTTACCTACAGTCCAACTATGGGTAGATTACGGACCGCACACACAGGTAGTTACCTCCAGTCCAACTATGGTAGATTTGGAATGTCCCCACACAGGTAGTTACCTACAGTCCAACTATGGGTAGATTACGGACCGTCACACACAGGTAGTTACCTCCAGTCCAACATGGGTAGATTATGGAATGTCCCACACAGGTAGTTACCTACAGTCCAACTATGGGTAGATTACGGACCATCACACACAGGTAGTTACCTCCAGTTCAACTGGGTAGATTATGGAATGTCCCACACAGGTAGTTACCCTCCAGTCCAACTAGGTAGATTATGGTCCGTCACACACAGGTAGTTACCTCCAGTCTGACTATGGGTAGATTTGAATGTCCACACAGGTAGTTACCTCCAGTCTGACTATGGGTAGATTACGGACCGTCACACACAGGTAGTTACCTCCAGTCAGACTATGGTAGATTATGGAATGTCCACACAGGTAGTTACCTCCAGTCTGACTATGGTAGATTACGGACCGTCACACACAGGTTGTTACCTCCAGTATGACTTGGGTAGATTATGCGCCGGCACCCACATGTAATTCCCTCCAGTCTAACCAGAGATGGATTAAGATAACATGGGCCCCATGCAGGTTGACGTTTGAGGCACCTTGTTCATGTATTGTCCTGCCTGAATCTGACTATTGATATTACGGCCCAGCACCCACAGGTATTTACCCCAGTCTGACTATGGTTAGATTATGGCCCATTACACACAAGTAGTTACCTCCAGTCTGACTATGGGTAGATTATGTCCCATTACACACAGATAGTTGCCTCCAGTATGACCAGAAATGGATTAAGATAACATTGGGCCCCATGTAGGTTGATGTTTAAGGCCCCATTGTTCTTGTATTGTTCCTGCTCTGAGTCCAACTATAGGTGATTACAGCCCAGCATCCACAGTAGTAAACTCCATTCTGACTATGGGTAGATATGGCATGGCAACCACATGTTATAACTTCCAGTCTGACTATGGATAGATTAGGCCCAGGACCCACATATAATAACCTCCAGTCTGACTATTGGTAGACTATGACCTGCACCCACATTTAATTACCTCAAGCCTGACTATGGGTAGATAATGACCCGCATCCACATGTAATTACTTCCAGTCTGGCTATAGGTTGATTACCACACGCAACAAGTGTATTTACCTCCAGTTATGACTATGGGTAGATTATGACCCCACATCCACATATAATAACCTCCAGTCTGACTATGGGTAGATTACGGACTGTCACACACAGGTAGTTACCTCCAGTCTGACTATGGGTAGATTACGGACTGTCACACACAGGTAGTTACCGCCAGTCTGACTATGGGTAGATTACGGGTCGTCACACACAGTAGTTACCTCCAGTCCAACTATGGGTAGATTATGGAATGTCCACACAGGTAGTTACCTCCAGTCCAACTATCGGTAGATTTGGTCCGTCACACACAGGTAGTTACCTCCGTCTGACTATGGGTAGATTAAAGACCGTCACAAACAGGTAGTTACCTACAGTCCAACTATGGGTAGATTACGGACCATCACACACAGGTAGTTACCTCCAGTCCAACTATGGGTAGATTATGGAATGTCCCACACAGGTAGTTACCTCCAGTCCACTATCGGTAGATTAGGTCCGTCACACACAGGTGTTACCCTCAGTCTGACTATGGGTAGATTATGGACTGTCACCACACAGGTAGTTACCTCCGTCTGACTATGGGTAGATTACGGACTGTCACACACAGGTAGTTACCGCCAGTCTGACTATGGTAGATTACGGACTGTCACACACAGGTAGTTACCTCCAGTCTGACTATGGGTAGATTACGGACTGTCACACACAGGTAGTTACCTCCAGTCTGACTATGGGTAGATTACGGACTGTCACACACAGGTAGTTACCTCCAGTCTGACTATGGTAGAGTTACGGACTGTCACACACAGGTAGTTACCTCCAGTCTGACTATGGGTAATTACGGACCGTCACACACAGTAGTTACCCGCCAGTCTGACTATGGGTAGATTACGGACCGTCACACACAGGTAGTTACCTACAGTCCAACTATGGGTAGATTACGGACCATCACACACAGTAGTTACCTCCAGTCCAACTATGGGTAGATTATGGAATGTCCCACACAGGTAGTTACCATCCAGTCAACTATCGGTAGATTATGGTCCTCCACACAGGTAGTTACTCCAGTCTGACTTTAGAAGTATTAAGGTCTGATACACACATGTTAAAGGGTATGTCCATCAAAAAAGTAAGTTGGTTTCTATCTGATTTACTAAAGAAAAGGAGGTAAATCACTATCTCTTACCTCCCGTTCTTCAGTAAATCTTACAGGTGAGTAGGAGACACTTACTTAACCGTGGACCCCCTCCAGCGCGACTTCACTGACAGTCTCCGACGCATCTCCAGCCCTTTACACTATGGCGCGCATGCGCACACAGTGCAAGAAGCGAGGACGCGTCAGAGACTGTCAGTGAAGTCGGCACTGGGAGCGGGTCCCCGGTAGTGTCTCCTCCTCTCCTTGTAAGATTACGGAGGTAAGAGATAGTGCATTTACCTCCATTTCTTTAGTAGATCATATAGAAATCAACTTACTTTTTTGATGGACATACCCTTTAACTACAAGTGAAATTCCCACTGTGACCCACCAATCAGTAAACATGCTGCTAGTCTTATGGTTGAGGCCCATTAAAACAGCACAATTTTCTAGATTTACCAACAATCCAGATTGCTCAAAGCGACCGATTTTGCCAGTCAGAAATGGTCGTCGGGTCTTCAAATCATGTCCAATTACTTCCCAATCAGCCTGTGTATAGCAGTCCTAACAGTCAGCCTGTGTGACAGGTCTCTCTGGGGGGTGATCCCTGTAGCATAATATCTACGTGATGCCATAGACATCTCTGTTTCCACACATTCATGGTTCGCCTTAGACATGTTTAGATTAACCTTTAATCACGTTTTGCCTCTTTCTCTGCCTCTATCCTCCTCCTGTCCCTGGGGAGCTCACAATCGCTGCAGTAATATAGCTCAGAAACAATCTAATAAACATCCGCACGAGAGAGCGAGACCCTCCCACACACAGGTAGAAAGGCCCCCGGATCCTGGAGGGAGGGGGTGTCTGCGTGTGGGCCTATAGCCTCTGCAATGGGACGTATACGTTCAAACCAAACAGCTTTCACAGATACACCTGCCCTTACAGGGCAACTATCTGAGGAAGTGGTTGCTATAGTGATTTATGTGTTAAAAATAGTTGAAATGTACAATCGCAAACCCTTAGGTAAAATAACACTGGGGGGGGAAATTCAAATAAAATGTTTTCGCCGCTGTTTCCGCCACCCCCACCCTCCCACGTTCTGATCTTTATCTGATCTGATCCTTCTCTCGTTTATTTTTCCGCAATCTCCCGTATCTCTCGCTTTTTAATTGATTTACCTTTTGAACCGATAAAAAAGTTTTATTAAATAAGAAACACACAACAAACAGCAAAAATAAAACAAAATAGAACCCCCCCCCAAAACGTAATATACAAAGCGAATATCCTACAGATGTAGGTTTTTTAAAGAAGCCCGAGATGCGATACATTTACCCTTGCGCTGCGATTGTGTGCGTCAATGTAACTGGGAGCGGTGCCCATTCTCTCTCATTGAAGTGCCCCCCTCCGAGCCGGCGAGACTACGTTTTGTGTTCTCGTGGAAACGCGAGCCAGCAGAGACAGCTGCGGGGGTCAGTGATTGACCCCCGAAACGGCTGTTAGGTCCACACAGCAACAGCACAATGCGACCCTTTATAAATCTCTCTGTGTTGTCTCTCTCGTGGGAGACGACTTACACATAATGGGTTGATTTGGTCCCGGTCCAAGATATTCCAGTACAAAAGATACCCAAAACACAGAACCGTGAAGTGTTTTCCTGTAGAATAGAAGGTGGGAGACCTGGAAGATAGCGCTGTTTCAATTTCTATCTATCGTACATCAGCCGTCGGTGGTGCAGCGGTGCAACACCACAGGAGCAGTGACCAATGCACCCCCAACCCTCTTCCATTCACATCATAGATACAAACCCCACTAAACACCCTCTGTAGATGAAGCAGGGAGGGGGGCCCCATTACTGTTTGACAATAAAGGCCCACTGATTTCTAGTTACGCCTCTGAGTCTGCACCCAATCTGCCGTTATTATGGGGTTCAAGTTGTTATTTTATATAATTTAAAGGCATGTTCACCCACAAATCGTTAACTTACCTTCCCAATCCCAAAACCTCAGACTTCACATCACTCCCCAGTGTGGTGAAGTTAGATAATTACCCTGCACACCGTCGACCCCTTCCGCCTTGTTGCTGCCTCCTCTTCAAGCTTGCACATGGCAGAGGAGGTACAGTAGGTGGGTCAGCAGTTCCCGGTTACAAAATTAACCTGGTTGCGATTCGTAACTTCCGGTTTCGGAAAAAACAGATTTTTGGAAATTTTCAAAACTCAATTTTCGTTGAATATTCAAAAAGAAAATTCCTAAGAAACTTTGGAATTCCAATAGAAAGTTGTAAATTTCTTTGAAAATTTGAAAATGCTATAAAAAAAAAATGTGAAAAATTCTGATACAATCGGATTCACGGAACCACTACCAGAACAAAACTGGTCAGCAGCAGTTATTCAAGATAAGGGTCGGGGGGGATGGGTTAGACTATTTCCATTCATTTAGAGAATTACGTTTTTTCGATTTACCAATTATCAAATTTGCTATTTTAAAATAAAGGTGTGAATGGGGGTCTTATTACCACAAGCATATATTTTATTTGCTAACGACTTCTCAGTTTCAGTCGCCTGGTTCTGGTATTGTAGAAGCTGGTAACAAACAAATATGGCGATATTAATGCCACATATTGCCCTGGTAAAAATCTCCAGGCAAAAAGGATCCATTTATAAATACGGCAATAATACACTAGCTAAATGTTGAAAATAGCGCTCCCTTATAAATATACCCCATAGCATAATTCATTCTCATTATCGGTGATAAGATACTGAGTGTGCCAGTTTAGCACAACACTAGAAGAAGAAAAAGGCTGTTCTGTTTCCAAACACACACGTTCCATTCCCCCTCCTTCTCTGCCATATACTTCCATGACTGCAATAATCTGTTTTTCTCTAATCTGAGCAGAGTGAATAACGATTAACACAGCTCCTAATTACTGCGGCTCTGATCTACCCCCCAGAGCATCAATACGCCCCTCGCTGGGGCAGGGAGGGAGCGGTGTCTATGCACAGGGAGCGTGCTAGACACAAACACAGATATTCTGAATCTAAGTACAAGGGACAAGTTCAATATCAGTTTCCAGAAATCCTCAGCTCTACTGTGCTGTCTGCCTTATCCAGCATTAGTTAATTCAGAGAGAATTATGTAGAGAGTCGCTTAGTGTCATTGGGCTCTCATAATTTATAAAGCTAAAGCCCAATATGGTCATCATCAATGTATATATACTGACAAGATTATTGTAGTTATACCATCCAATCACCAGTTAGCTTTTATTGCTCTACTGAGGTTAGAATAATGAAAGCCAATATCTCATTGGTTACTTGCATCCACTGGCTAATATAAAAGTGTTTTTGTGATTGGTGCTGGGGATATCAGCTGACCAATTCACTGTGTTAATTCATTAATAATGCACTACAGGTCTGTTAATAAGCACTAGTTACCCTCAAGACATCTGATCATGGAAGCCATCTGCTGGACCATGGGGATACAAAATAGATTCCTAATCAGATCATTCTTAATGGTGTTTCGGAGATGCTGAGGTTCAAGTCTTGTTTTCTCTATTGATACACATCTTCCTGCTATTCGCACTTTGTATTACGCCTGGTCCACATCAGTTAAAAGCAACTAGAGCTCACCTGGATGTTGGGAGACTACAACTTCCAGCATTCCTTGAGCAGCCTTGCAGGTCTGGTTTTATATTGGCTGACGCCATAGATCCACCCTATTATAGTAACATAGAATTGAGGTTAATAAAGACATCAAGTCCTCAAGTCCGACCTATTCACCCTCTCTTTTTTTAACCTTACCTAACAGTTTCCAGAGGAAGGCAGAAAAAACAGCAAAAAGGGGAAAAAAAATCCTTCCTGACTCCAAATGGCAATTGGAAAGTATCCCTGATCAACCAGATCTATAGGTATTATACCAGTAATTCTCAATATTATATAGTATCCCTGTACCAACCAGAACTACTAAGTATATTACAACCATTAATTCTCAATATTATATAGTATCCCTGAACCAACCAGAACTACAGTATATGTATTAATACCAGTAATTCTCAATATTATATGTATCCCTGTACCAACCAGAACTACAGTATATGTATTAATACCAGTAATTCTCAATATTATATAGTATCCCTGTACCAACCAGAACTACAGTATATGTATTAATACCAGTAATTCTCAATATTATATAGTATCCCTGTACCAACCAGAACTACAGTATATGTATTAATACCAGTAATTCTCAATATTATATAGTATCCCTGTACCAACCAGAACTACAGTATATGTATTAATACCGTAATTCTCAATATTAATAGTATCCCTGTACCACCAGAACTACAGTATATGTATTAATACCAGTAATCTCAAATTGTATAGTATCCCTGTACCAACCAGAACTACAGTATATGCATTAATACCAGTAATTCTCAATATTATATAGTATCCCTGTACCAACCTGAACTACAGTATATGTTTAATACCAGTAATTCTCAAATTATATAGTATCCCTGTACCGACCAAACTGCATATATGTATAATACCAGTAATTCTCAATATATATAGTATCCCTGGATCAACCAGATCTATATGTATTATATACCAGTAATTCTCAATATTATATAGTATCCCCGTACCAACCAGAACTACAGTATATGTATTAATACCAGTAATTCTCAATATATATAGTACCTGTATCCAACCAGAACTACAGTATATGTATAATACCAGTAATTCTCAATATATATAGTATCCCTGTACCAACCAAACTACAGTATATGATTAATATCAGTAATTCTCAATATATATAGTATCCCCGTACCAACCAGAACTATAGTATATGTATTAATACCAGTAATTCTCAATATATATAGTATCCCCGTACCAACCAGAACTACAGTATTGTATTAATACCAGTAATTCTCAATATTAATAGTATCCCTGTACCAACCAGAACTACAGTATATGTATTATACCAGTGATCCTCAATTTTTTAGTTTTAGAAATTATCCAGGCCTTTTTTAAAGCTATTTAATGAACTTGCCATTACCACATCTGCTGGAAATAGTTCCACAGTTTCACACCATTCTTACTGTAAAGAAACCTTTCTAACCTGAAGAAACCATGAAACTTTTTTTCTATTCTTATCCACGAGTCCTCTGATGACCTATTAGTGAACAATGCCCAGAGAGTTCATTGTATGGCCCATTAATAATTTGTATAAGGTTATCATGTCCCCACGCAAATGTCACTTCTCATGTAAACAAAGCCCTCACTTGTCTAATCTGCCTGCATATTCAAGCCCCTCCATTCCCCTTATTAATTTAGTTGCCCTTCTCTGAACTGCTTACATTTCCAAGTGTCCCTTTTGTATATGGGATTCCAAAACTGCACCGCATATTCCAATGAGGCCTTACCAGGCCTTGTAAAGAGGGAGAATAATATTTTTCTCCTTGAATCTATTCCCCCTTTATACAAGACAATATCTTCTAGCTCTAGCCATTGCTACCTGACATGTTTGCTACAGCTAAGTCTGTTATCTACCAGAACTCCAAAATTAAAGGCGAGTCCCTTAATGTAAAACATTCAGGTGCTAATCTGTTACAATATATTTTTAAAGGGCATGTTACCCCTTAAATTAAAAATTATATATAGGTTAATCATCCCAAGAACTTCAATAGTTGAAAGGAGGCACAAGGGAATAGCATTCTGTTATTGGCTGTGATGTTACATCCATATCTGACAGCTGCTACCTGGAATAACCAGAACCGAGAAAGATGTAAGAAAACATCAGGCAGCATATCAGGTTCGACTTACATCTCTCATCTCAGCCTTCTAACTATTGCAGGTTTTGTATTTGGCAAGAGATTTAACGAATACAATTCTCATTTAAGGGGTAAACTTTTTTACAGCAAAGTGCAGCCAGGGAATGCTGGAGTTTAGTTTTCAAACATCGGAGTCTGCAGGCGAAAATAAAAAGCTATACTCAGCATCAGTGTAAATGCAGTAGCCTATCCACTACTACCACAATGCAGCCGGTTTATTAGCAGATCTCCCCAAAATTCCTTATGATTATGCCATACAGCACATTTATTAGCGGTGCTTGTCCTTCTCCATCATTATTTCACCATGATGCACATTACAGGATAGCAGCATTTTTTGTGTGTGTACGGAACAGCTTGTGCTTTGTGTAAGCGTGGAGATACAGCATCATTATCCTGAGTGTTTTAATTGTCGTTTTATAGACATACTGTACGTAGCCCCATTAAACAGCTCAGTCGGTGAATCAGCAGCCTGTGTAAAAATCTTTGCATGCTCTTCCACAAACACGGCGTACTTGTACCCCAGTACAAAGATATGGCGAATAATGATGTATGCGCTCATTATCTGTGTATCTGAGTTATTCAAAGTCATTTACAGAGGACAATGTATATCGGCCGCCAGGGCAGACAGCCAATAGGAGCCAGCATTTCAGCAGTGTCTATGGTATAGGACAGAAGGTTTTCAAGCATAATGGGTTATAACCGAGAACAGGATGGACAGATTCAGTGTTATAAGAAGTACTGGAGAATGAACGCTGAGAAGGGGTTTATTAGGTTTCAAAGGTCTCACATATGGACCTTGAGGGGGGGAAACTGCCCCTACATTCCATTATGTGGTCATGGCGGTTTGGTGGGCCATCCCAAAATGAAATGGCCTTTAGCAGAAGTGTTCTGTCTGTTGCCCATCATTGAGAACTATGGTCCACTACAAATGGACTGTATTATTCAGAGAGCCCTTGGATGATCTCCTACTTTGGTCTATCCAAAGTACTGTCAGTAAAATGGCATCCAATAGTGTAGACGTGTACCACACAGTCATTTTGCGTGAAGGGAAGGTAACCCTTGATGCTAGTATAAAATGAGTGTGTGGGCTTACCAGCAACTATACTTGCTCAGTCAAATGCAATGTTCTCTCTAAGCTGTGCACACACACATACGCACAAAAACACAGCATGACTTGCGCACACAGTGGCATGCACACCAAAATCTACTTGAATATTAGCCTAAGGTATCTAGCGTGCAAAATATTATATAATATCTGCTCACACAGCCAATAGTTAGAGGGAACATTGGTCAATGGTCTGTAAGCACTAGGTATGTATGGGAAGTGCAGAAATACCCAAGATGGCAGACCCCAAACACTCTATTTGGCTCATATAAAGTAATAACTGGACAGATCCAGGAGAGTAACAGCAGCTAAAACTTAATGAGGATAATGATAATTGCCTTCATTATTTTTCCACGTGAGACACACAAGTACGCATGGGCATCTGCAGAACATTTTCCAGGGGGAATTCCCCAAAAGGGAATAATAACCACTGTGGGAGTGGCCTTGTGGGGGGGATAGTTTGGAAAATTTTATTATATATTAAAAAAGATAATATAGCATAATATAATAGAAATAGGCAGATAAAGCGATGAATATCTGTTCACAGGCACAGTGAGACAGACAGATATCAAGAGAGACATAAGAGACAGAAATAAAGATATTGACAAGGAATACAGTCAGAGATACAGGCAGATATCTACAAATAGAGTGCTAGACATACACATATACAGAGAGAAATAGAGACAGATGTAGAGATAGAGAGATATGTAGATAGATCAATAGGTAAATTATTGATACAGGTACAGCAAACTGGACGATGAACAGACAGCAAACTGGGACTATTGATACAGGTACAGCAAACTGGGGACTATGATACAGGTACAGCAAACTGGGACTATTGATAACAGGTACAGCAACCTGGGGTTATTGATAAGGTTACAGCAACTGGGGTTATTGATACAGTACAGCAACTGGAACTATTGATACAGGTACGCAAAGTGGGGTTATTGATGCAGGTACAGCAAACTGGGACTATTAATACAGGTACAGCAAACTGGGGCTAACGATACAGGTACAGCAAACTGGGACTATTGATACAGGACAGCAAACTGGGACTATTGTACAGGTACAGCAAAACTGGGACTATTGATACAGGTACAGCAAACTGGGACTATTGATACAGGTACAGCAAACTGGGAACTATTGATACAGGTACAGCAAACTGGGATTATTGATACAGGTACAGCAAACTTGGATTATTGATACAGGTACAGCAACTGGGATTATTGATACAGGTACAGCAAACTGGGACTATTGATAAGGTACAGCCAACCTGGGGTTATTGATACAGGTACAGCAAATTGGATTATTGATACAGTACAGCAAACTGGGACTATTGGTACAGGTACAGCAACCTGGGGTTATTGATACAGGTACAGCAAACTGTGACTATTGATACAGGTACAGCAAAACTGGGACTATTGATACAGGTACAGAAAACTGGGGCTTTGATACTGGTACAGCAAACTGGGGTTATTGATACAGGTACAGCAACTGGAGCTATTGATACAGGTACAGCAAACTGGGGATATTGATACAGGTACAGCAAAACTGGGGGTTTGATACAGGTACAGCAAACTGGGACTATTGATACAGGTACAGCAAACTGGGATTATTGATACAGGTACAGCAAACTGGGACTATTGATACAGGTACAGCAAACTGGGACTATTGATACAGGCACAGCAAACTGGGACTATTGATACAGGTACAGCAAACTGGGATTATTGATACAGGCACAGCAAACTGGGACTATTGATACAGGTACAGCAAACTGGGACTATTGATACAGGTACTGCAAACTGGAACTATTGATACAGGTACATCATACTGGTATTACTGATACATGTGCATCATACTGGTACTACTGATACATGTACATCATACTGGGATTTCTGATACATGTACATCGTACTGGGATTACTGATACAGGTACACTGTACTGGGATTACTGATACATGTACATCGTACTGGTATTATTGATACAGGTACATCATACTGGTTTACGCATACATGGCATCATAACTGGGATACTGATACATGTGCATCGAACTGATATTACTGATACAGAGGTTACATCATACTTGGTATTACTGATACATGTACATCATCTGGTAATTTACTGATACATGTACAATCATACTTGTATTCTGCTGATACTGGTCTCATAACGGGATTCTGATACATGTGCAATCATACGGATTACTATACATTACTCCATACTGGTATACTGATCATGTACATCATACTGGGATACTGATACATGTACATCATACTGGGATTATTTATACCTGTAGCATCATCGGTTATTGATACCTGTCATCATCGGGATTACTGATACATGGTACATTAAACTGGGATTACTGGATACAGGTACATCATACTGGTATTACGACTGATACCATGTACAATCATCTGGTATTAACTGCTACATTGCTCAATACTGGTATGACCTGATACATGTGCTCATACTGGTATCTGATACATGGACATTCATCTGGTATTACTGATACATGTACATCATACTGGATTACGATCATTGCATCATCTGGTATTACGATCATGTGCAAATCACTGTTATTACTGATACATGTGCATCTAATGGTATTACTGCATACATTTACACATACGTGATTCCTGATACAGTACAAAAATTCCATACTGATTACTGATACATGTACATCTGTAACTGGGATTACTGATACATGTACATCGTACTGGTATTTACTGATCGCATGTACATCATACGGGGATTACTGATCAGGTCACAAAAAACATCATACTGGGATTACTGATTACGGTACATCATACTGGTATTACTGAGACATTTACATCATACTGGGATTATTGATACAAGGTACCGTCATACTGGGATGACTGATACCTTACATCATACTGGGATACTGATCACATGTACATCATACTGATTACTGGTACAATTTACATCGTGGGATTACTGATACCTGTACACCTACTGGTATTACTGATACATAACTCGTACTGGGTTACTGATCAGTCCATCGTAACTGGTATGTACTTATACCTTACATCATACTGGGATTACTGATAACATTTCAGATACTGGGATTACGGATACATTGTACCAGCATACTGGGAATTACTGTAATGTACATCGTACTGGATTACTGATACATGTACATCTACTGGTATTACTGATACATGGACATCCTCTGGGATTACTGATACATGTCCATCATACTGGTAATTATTGATACATGTACATCAACTGGGATACGATACATGTTAAAATACATCATACTGGGATTTACTGATACATGAACGTACTGGTATTAACTGATACTGTACATCATACTGGGATTACTGATACATGTCCCATCATACTGGGCTTCCTGATACATTGTACATCATACTGTATTACTGATACTGTACATCAACTGGTATTACTGAAACCTGTACTCATACTGGTATTATTAGATATCCTGTACATCATACTGGGATGATGAACATGTACATCATACTCTGGGATTCCTGATACCTGTACATCGACTGGGATTGACTGATCATGAGCAATCGTACTGGTATTACTGATACAGTACATCATACGGAATTACTGATACAGTACACTCATACTGGGATTACTGATACATGTAGCATCATACTGGGGATTACTGATACATGTACATCGTACTGGGATTACCTGAATGGACATTTACATCGTACTGGTATTACGGATACAATGTAACCTCAGCTGGGATTACTGAATACATGCACATCATACTGGATTACGATACATGTAATCATAATGGGATTACTGATACAGGTACATCATACTGGGATTACTGATCCTGTACATCATACTGGGTTACTGATACATTTACCTCGTACTGGTTACTGATACATGCGCTCATACTGGGATTACTCTGATACATTACAATCGTACTGGGAATTACTGATACCTGTTACATCATACTGATATTAAACTGATATACATGTACATCATCCTGGGATTACGCTACCTTACACATCGTACTGGGGATTACTGATACAAGTGTACAGCTCTGATATGGACTGATACAGTACACAAACGGATTATTGATACAGGTACACAACTGGTATTTGACTACTGTACAGCAAACTGGGATTAGATACAGGTACAGCAACTGGGTATTACTGAATACAGGTACGCAACTGGGATTATGATACATGTCACAACTGATATTCGTAACAGTACACAACTGGACTATTGATACAGGTACAGCAAATACTGGTATTACGATACATTATCATACAGCTGGGATTTGATACAGTACAGCAAACTGGGATTATGATAAGGTACAGCAAACTGGATTATTGATACGGTAACATCATAACTGGATATTCTGGAGTACAGGTTACACATCTGGCTGGATTACTGATACAGTGTACAGTCATACTGGGATTATTGATACGTACATCATACTGGTATTACTGATACATGTACATCTTACTGGGATACTGATCCTGTAATCAACTGGGATTACTGAGCATGTACATCATACTGGGATTATTAGATACAGTACAGTCAAATACTGGGATATTATGATACAGGTACATCAACTGGTTATTATGATACATGTACAGTCACTACTGTGTATATTGATACAGGTTACATCCCCTACTTGTATTACTGATAAATGTACATCGTCTTGTATTACTGATACATTTACATCATACTGGTATTACTGATACGGTACCGCATACTTGGGATTACTGTATCCTGTAATCTACTGGGAATGACTGTTACAGTTAACATCAATACTGGGATTATTGATACATGTACATCATACTGGTTATTGTACATGTACATCGTACTGGGATTACTGATCATGTACAATCATATACTGGGATTACGATACATGTACATCGTACTGGGATTATCTGATAATGTCTCAGACTGGGATTATGAATACATGTACATCGAACTGGGATTACTGATACATTACATCATACTGGGATTACTGAACATGTACATCATCTGGTATTACGATCCGGTACATAATACTGGGATTACTGATACATGTGCATCATACTGGTATTACTGATACAGAGTAAAATCTACTGGGTTACTGACATGTACATCGTACTGGGATTCTGATACATGTGGGCATCAACGGGGATTACTGATACATGTACATCGGACTGGGATTACTGATACATTACATCATAACTGATATTACTTAGACATGTACATCCATAACTGGGATTACTGATACTGTACAATCCGTACTGGGATTACTGATACATGTGCATCATACTGATATTAACTGATACCGGTTACTCATCTGGTATTTTGATACAGGTACATCATATGGTATTACTGATACATGGGGTCTTAACTGGGATTACTTATACATGTGCATCATACTGGTATTACTGATACGGGTACAAATCATACTGGGATTACTGAATACATGTACCTCATACTGGGATATACTTTTACAAATGTAAATCGTAACTGATTATTGAATACATGTACATCATCTGGATTGACTGTTACATGACATCGTACTGGATTATTGATAATTGTACATCGTAACTGGGGATTATTGATACATGTACATCATACTGTGACGTTACTGTTCTGTCATCGTACTGGATTATACTGATACATGTACAATCGGCTGGGATTACTGATACAGGTACAGCAACTGGGATTATTGATACAGGTACAGCAAACTGGGATTATTGATACAGGTACAGCAAACTGGGACTATTGATACAGGTACAGCA